>OZ024892.1:10593600-10613600 GCA_964017195.1 Siderastrea radians | reverse complement strand
ATCAAGCTTGCCGGGATTCGAACCCTGACCTCTGCGATACCGGTGCAGCGCTCTAACCAATTGAGCTAACAAGCCAACTGGGAGCTGGTCATTGGTTCGTAATATACCCGGGAAAGATGAAGATGAAATTATGAATATATGAATTTCATATATTTGAACTGCGGAATAGGTTAGAACTGCGGAATAGGTTAGAGCTCAATTGGTTAGAGCGCTGCACCGGTATCGCAGAGGTCAGGGTTCGAATCCCGGCAAGCTTGATTTTTTCAGGCTTTCTTTTCGCAGCTGCATAAGTTGCGATAATAACTGCGAGGATCTTCTTTAGATTTAATTTGTGGTTTAAGAGTAATTCTTATTCCGTCATATCTCACTTTTAGTTTTGGATGACGCTTGTTTCACTGGGAAACGTCTTCACTCGAATGGCTACAAAATGAATCAAGTGGGTGTTTGTTTGTACACCCCATGCGATAGCGCACTGCAGTTAGGTTACTTCAAGGTATAGAAACCAACTATTGTCTACAAATTTGCCCTCTCAGTTACTAGAGTTACAAAGACGGATCTACCTTCTTTGAATTCGTCGAATTTGTTTTTGTCTCCGAAAGGAAAGAGGAAAGAAAATTTCTGAAGCTAAAGCGTGTCATAAATACACATGAAACCAGTAAATATGAACTAGTAGATCGCAATGAGTCTGCAGTAGTTAACATCCGTCTAGCGTGTGGACGTTCATGGCTTTGATTCTCGTCTCAAGTCTTACAAACTAAATACAATCCTCCACCTCCCCAGTTCTCCCTCGAACGACAAAACTTAATGATGCACTCAGCGAGAAAGGAAACTAATTCTACAAAAGCAAATGCTTGATTAGACTCACCTAATTCGGGCGATCGCAGCTGTATAACCAAATCCTCGAAACTCATTCTGTCCTGTGACGGTTACGAAAAACAAAAACTGTTTGAAACTTACGACCGGTGCCCAAAATATCTTAAGAATAATTTGCAAAATTACTGGTTGGATAGGAAGCCAAGAACTATTACCCAGACAACATAAAATAATCCAACAAAGAAAACCAGATCAAAGAAACTAATCCCCACCAAAACTATTGACCATCAATTCAATGGCAACTATGATAGTGAAATGGAGCGGTTTTCAAATGACTATAGTAAAACTAAAGTAATTACTCCAGCCAATCACAACAGGAACAAATAACACAGTGAACCAATCAGAAGGCGAAGCAAGTACAAGTAACCAGCGTTAAGCGCGGGAAAACACGTGCAAGCAAGTGACGATTGGTTTTGGTTTCACGTCTGATTGGTTGAGAAAGTGGCGCGAGCTTTTTAACCAATCAGTGGTCGTACTAAAGCAAAAACAAAGCGAACACAACCTTACTTTCGACACTCAATTGAAAACTGCTCTATTAATTTACTCTTATGAAAATAATTGGTATCAACTAGTGAAATGTATTCCCTCCATTGTGGTTTTCTTCCTTCGTGAGTGAAGGTAATAAGCATTTCCAATAACCTATTAAAGCACATATTCAAAGGTAACTAACAGACTCAGGCTGGCTTGGAATCCGCTGGTACAGGTACAATAGACAGGACAGTGGGGAGGAGGGGAGCTATGGGGGACTGGGGAGACTGGTGACTGCGTTATGTGCTACGCGCTTGTTTTATTTATTGAACTAAAACCACGCCACCACCACCACCACAAACAACAAAAACAACAAGACAGACTAACCTGAGGTTCCGGTGTGCAGCATCTTCTCATCAAGTTTCCAACGTTGACTGGCATATTTGGCCTGTAAAATCACGTGAACAACAACTGGTCTAACACATTCATGGACTTTCTAGCATTGACATAGTGAATTGTAAATCAACGTTTACAACAAAACTTGAAAAAAGACGTTTCGACCGAAAAGTTTCGACCTTCTTCGGTTTGAAAGTTGGCAAAAAAAAAAAAAAAAAAAAAAAGCAACGGCTTACATAAAGGTTCACATTTCGCGCGTGCGTGGCTGACTAACACAACAAAACACGCGGACGCTGCGCAAGACTATGAACATTACGCAAGCGATTTGTGAATGTCTGGGATTTCTATATATTCGTTCCCCGCATTCTGGTCTCTCTGTGAATGCCACGCTTTGAGAAAAAGCCTCCTGTGATAATCCCACACTTTGTCTACAATGCTCATGCGTCGACTTACGTTGGGTGGCCAAACGGTCAAAAACTTGCGTTCGCTTCCGTGGAAATTTGCAACTGGTATTATGACAGCTTCATTAGCCTTGCTGTTTGTTTTTCCCCCTTTATTTCCTAAGGCCCTGGTTAAACGGAGAGGCAAGCCAATGCAAGTTTGGAAATGCAAACTTGCGTCGACAGACTTGCGATGGGTGACTAAACGGACTCGAAAGCAGGCGTCTCCTATTTCCTTTGTTTAGGAGACGTCTGCACGCAGGCGCCCACGCAGGCTACAAATTTGACTCAAGTTGCAAAAAACAGCTATTTCAGTGCAGCCTTACACGTGCCCCCATTATAAGCAAAACAATACTGGAGCTAACTTGCGTCGACAGACGACTTGCGTTGGGTGGCCAAACGGTCAAAAACTTGCGTTCACTTGCGTGCAGTTCTCAGGTCCATCAAAGTAATCGCAAGCCTTAGCAAGTACACACAAGTCATGGCGAAACGGAGCCGCAAGTTGCCACAAGTTTTCCACTTACGATAACGTGTGACTCCGTTTGGCCTGGGCTTAAGGACGCGAGGTTTTTTTGCTTTTGCTTCCTGAGAGTAAATTGAATGACAGGCATACTCTTTGCAAAAATACTCATTGCCTGTCTAGCAGAACAAGACTAACCTGTCTGGATTGAGGTACCGCCCAGTTATATATCTTTCCATGACCTGCAACAAATATAGATAAGTACCTAAATTCTCTGTTTTTGTTTTCAATTATATTGTTAGTGATGTACTGTGATAAAATAGTGTCAACGAAGAGACGAGGGGGGATACTACAGAGAAAGCAACCATGGATTTTTTAAGAACTAATGCAAGGCAAATCAAAGACATCTAAGAAGACTTAAAGACATCTCTCCGTGTAACTGTATGATTTGTTCTTTCTTCATGGAATTAATTGCTACGTATGTGGCTGGGGAGCAAGACGCTGAGGACATCAAAAAGTATTGGGACTGATTAGCAAGTGAGTACTGGTTCGAAAAGGTAAATCATGAACAATGGAATGAAATGTTTTCATTCTCTCCTTATTGGCAATTGTCTTGATTGCGATCATGACTGCGAGAACCATCTTTTTCATTTTACTTTTGCGAGCGGGCTGGAAGCATTGCTTAAATTTCCTCTACAGTGTATGTTATAAACGTAACAGATTTGACCTATTTAAGGTGATTTACTTATGAATTTTCAGAGGGTTCGGGCAAAGATTTGAATTAGAAAATTCCCCATTACCCTTTGTTAAGACTCAAACTGTCAAGAAAGAGACTTCACAATAAAATGGACTGTGATCTGCGCCTGAAAAGATTGCAAACATGAAATCAGGCGCAGAAGTCACTAAGATTTTGACAACTTTGCAGCTTGGATAAAAATCAATAGGTTTACAGGAGTAATCTTTATTTTCCATACTTTATGGGGACTGCAAAACTAGTTTTGAGATTTTTATACTTCTCCATACCCTTGCAGGCTGTTTACAAATCCTGTCATGAGTATCAAGACAAACATTTACCTCTTTTTCAGTCAACACTTGATTTGTCAAAGAGCAATGAAAGGGTCTTTTCATGGAAAACAGCTCCCATAATGTCACTCCGAACGCCCAGGTGTCACTTTTGAAGTCGAAGGTGTGGCTTTGAAGCGATTGAGGAGCAAACCAACAGTAGCCGTACCTTGTCACGAAAGAAATAACTTCATTTGGTCCTGAGTGGCTAAAAATATTTATAGTTTGAATGCATTAGTATAATGTCTTTGAACAACACCGGACCATTATTTTCGGTTTTAATTAAGGACGTTAAGATCAACTTTCCATGAAAAATACGTGGTTTTAACCGCCAATTTTCTTTTCGGATTCCAAAAGCCCTTGTTAAGGTCTGCTTTTCCCGCTGAGTCATAAACCGCGCAAAAATGCCTTTGTATGCCATGCAAACGCAATCTTTTTTTCTCAGTTGACATTTTATTTTTTCACACGAAATATTAACTGTTCGACGAACACTAGAACTGTAAAAAGTTCAGTACTCCCTTGTTTAAATAGTGTTATTTTTTGTTATGTTATGTGCAGAACGTGTGCACAATAACAAAGCGAAGGCACTGTCCTTAATGTTAATGTGACTTCTCAAAGTGTTGCTAGAAATAGCTGCTATAGTCCCTTTAACCTATGAAATCCTGACGTGTCAGTGCCGTAATCTCCTATCAGCTGAGTCTCCATATATTTCTTAGGAAACGTTGATTCTCATGTGTGGATCAGCATCTTGGCTCTCACAACTTCCAATCTCGTTTCCTAGTCTGGGAACGGGATCGCAGTCCTAGTGGCTTCAAGTTATACGAATACCTTAGGCCCCGCACAAACGAATGCGGCATTTCCACTGAACAACGTTCAACATCGTTGAATTCAACATGTTATAGCAATCAAATGCCTTTTAACACCATCCAGCCTGATTCAAAATCATCCAGTAACATTCAACATGGTGGCAACGACGTTGAACGTTGTTGAATGAAAAAGTTGTATCCGCGTGTCCGAGGCTTTTTGGAGATATTAAACGTTAAAGGCTATTACTCACCCGTACCACCCGCGGGACCCGTGGAAGCTCTGTCCATTCTGCACTAGGTGTAACAGCCCATAGTCACTGATCTTGACGCACTGTTCATCGGCAACAAGCACATTGTGTGCACTCAGACGTCCATGTACACAATTCTAAGAATGGGTGAAATGTACAACGTTTCATGCTTATTGAGACACCCGGAATGCGATGTGTGATCACAATACAACTTGAAAGAAAGTTAATAATCACTGAAGCTTCTGGTTGTATGCAGATTTATGGTATCATTCAGAGGGGTCACCACAAAGCTGAACTCATGGTAGCGTTAAAGGTGACCATAGACAGTCTTTTCACGTCCTTCAACAAACATTGAACGGCGTTGTGACTTCCTGGCGCCACAATAAATTGCTCGATGCTTTCTTATGCCGTTCAACGGTGAATGATGCTCAACGGAAAAGAATAGAGCGTACTTCTTTTCTTACAACCTAGCCCTCAAGCATGAGGGGTAGCTTGTATGAGGAAAACTGTGAACTTTCAGGCAAGACCTTCTTTCCTGGTTATTAAAGACCTCTTATTCTCCAAAATAGGCGCTCCATCCGCTGCGTTTTTCAGGGGTGGCTGACAAAACAGCAGGTACCGTGCGGCACCAACGTTTCGCAGGAATTTAATTTTGTCGATTGGCTATTTTTTTTTCCGGCAGCTGAGTCTTGCGATTGAGAAAGACTAGTTTTTCTTTCTTTCTTTCTTTTTCTTTCTGAACAGTTTGTTTGTAAATTGGTCGTTTCGTTTCTGACCGAAAGGGACGTCTTAGAGGCACCTCCCCTATTACAACAAGTTGATGTTTTAACAATTTAAAAATTGCTGGACTTATAGTCTGTAATTTCAATTCTTATGTTAACAAGTGGAAAGAAAGTTTTAGTGTGCCAAAAAGTTAGATGTGAATATCACCTGTTTTCGCTTTTGAATTTCCTGGGCGCTGTAATTTTGAATTTTTATGACGCCAGATGCTTGCCACTATTGTTGCACACAAACGAAAGTTGCTTTGTGTGAAAAGAGCGGCAACCATTTGATGTCATAAAAAATTCAAAATGGTAGCACGCGGGAAATTCAAAAGCGAAAATACGTGATATTCATATCTAACTTAGGCCCAGTTCAGACGCCGTACCTGTCATGTTCCGTACCAAACACATTTTCGCTCCGAGGTCGTATTAAGCGGCGAGCTTTGTCGTACCCTGAGGTTTTTCCTTGCCTAATTGAATTCTGTCGAAAAAAACTGATTTGGATACCGTACAACTGCCAAATAACTACGTGCTACTTGGTACGGCACATGAGAGGTACCGCGTCTGAACTGGGCCTTATTGGTACACTAAGACTTCTTTTCACTTGTTAACTTACAGAATTGAAATTTAGACTTCATTTCCAACAATTTAACGTCCATTTGTTGTAACAGTGGAGGTTCCTTTTAAATAAAAGGGCACCAACACAATTTTACTAAACGGTGATTCACATTATAATTTTAACAGAAGAGTAAATTTTTCCGACAACTTTTTGTTTGTGGATTGGTGGGGAAAAGCGCAAAAATCGCAAAAATTGCAACTTGCCACTTAAAAAAAGAATTTTGTTATCACTTTCCCAACAGCACGTTTTAGAACTTACTTGACTGTGGAGGAACATCATTCCTTCAGCAATCTGTGCAGCGTAAGAAATGACCCTTCCTTTGGTAATTCCACGTTCCTTTTTGCTGTGGCAAGAACAGGGAAAATTGTCAACTAATTTCGTGAATTTTTAAAAACACATGGCGGCGGCGGTGTAGTGGTTAGTGTGTTGGACTTAAAATGTCAACGACTGTGGTTTGAGGCCCAGTGCCTGCCATCGGTTTTGTTTCCTTAGACAAGAAACTTTACACCACATTGTCTCTCTCCACCCAGGTGTATAAATGGGTGCCGGCAACATACCGCTGGGGGTAACGCTGTGTTGGACTAAAATCCCATCCAGGGGAGTAGCAACACTATCATTTGCTTCATGCTACAGAAACCAGGATAAGCTCCAACCGCATGGGCGCCCTGTGCCTCATGTGCGACTTTACCTTTCTTTTATGGCACTTTGTACGAAAGAGCCTCGACGATGGGATGAGCCGAACGAAATGCAAGAAATAACAACAACTACACAAGGAACATAGCATCGCTATTGCTCTGAACTTACCTTTCCTCCTTAATGTAACGATCCAGTGGACCTTCATTACCAAACTCGAAAACCAAGATCAAAGCTAACCCAGTTTCCGCAATCCCCTGAAGCAGGGTCAGGTGCTGGTTTTTGAGGTCTAAAAAGGTGCTCATTGCGTGCCTAAAGTCTTTGATTTTCTGAGACAGAAACATAGGAGAGAAAATAATCATAATAGACCAACTGTTACACGAACAGTACTGACGGCTCAGCAACAAAAGTTCCCTGAAGAAATATTCGCATCTCGATGACTACATCTTAATGATAACTCCTGGATTCAAACCATTTATTAAACAACACCCTGAGGAACTTCTCACATCAACACGGTCCCAGTAGATAGACCTCTGAAAGCCTTCAGTGCAAATTATTTACTAATCAGGTGCTGGATTCATGAAGCTCTCCTAAGATAAGATGTGTCCTATGTATATTGTTGGAAAACAAAGCCTATTGTAAAGAAACAATACTTAAGATTTATCTTTGGCTTAGCACAGCTTTGTGAATCCTGCCCCTGGTCTTTTTCGTGCTGCTTTCACCCGGGTAATCACACTAGACAAACACCTGTTTCTTCTGCGTTTTTTTCAAGGGACTCTGACACGGGGATTTTTACGTTTTGGGGTGAAAATGTGCTGAAATTTAAATTAAATGCCCTTTCTCGAACAAGGAATACTCCTAGAACGTCAAGAGAAGGAAATCAAATGATTTTCTCAAAGGAAGAGCAAACCATAGTCAATGTCTGGCGATTTTTTCAAGAAACAAAGAAAAAAACTTGAAAACATCAGCCTGAGATTTTCAAGTTGCAACCCTCTTCCATCCTAGCGATCCGCAGCTAAACACACTTAATTATAGTTTCAGGAAACTGGTAGAGTAGTTTTGAACGAAACTCAACCAGAATTTTTGGGTTTCCTCTGAATTGAAGATGTTTTTTACCTTTCCAACGTTTTTCTACAAATTGTTGACAGCGCCTCTTTAACAAAGCAACATTTCTCTCCAGGAGCTTTCTTTCACATTCAAACTTAACAGGCTAGCAAAACAGGACACGTTAAATTAACTTACCTGTGGCCCAATCGGCTTCATCAACGCCCTTGAAGCCACATTTAGCTGAAGTTCCTCTCCACTGGAACACCACCAGACACCTTTTCTCACTTCACCAAATTCGCCCTTCAACACATTAACGAATGTCAAACTTAGGTTGGTTTGTGCAGAAGAACAAATATGTCACACATTAGACCATGGCCGATCAAATGTCTCCATGTCTGAAGAAACCCAGCTATGGTCGGACATAATGACCGGACAAATTTTTAAAACGCTCGAGACTATCATTTCCCAGAAAAATAAAAATCTTCCTTGAGAACGTTATTTTGTCCCACAAACAGGAAGATTTAGTTGGGTATATGTCCTTTCAAGGAAGAACAATTATTTGCAGCCCCTTAGATGTCTTGTGTGATTGTTTTTTCGTTCTTGTTAGCTAAATGCAAGTAAATTTATTCGTAGGACACAAATTTTACCGTGTTATCAAGCAGCCTTGAATCAGGTGAAAATATCTTCCAGTAGGAAACTTCAATCAAATTAATGAGTAAATTTCACATGGCTACCTAAAGGCTTAAATTAAAACAAACTTTTTATTGTAACAAGTTAAGTGCCAAGAGTGCTGGCCTTCCATTAGTTTTTTAATCCCATCTTAAGTGGGTTGACTTGGTTACCATTTATCGTCATTGCTTCAAAGACGTTTCTACGGATCTCTGAGTTACCGCTCTCTCACATTTATAATTTATTTTTAAATTTAGTTTCAATTCAATCTGGAACTTAAAGGCCGCAGGTTTGCCAACTGTTAGACAGTGTTAAGCAAATGAAGTTAACTTCTTCTTAACCATGTAAGCCCTGAGAGTGATCAGCATCAAATTTCTCCTTGTAATATCAATGCTCAATCAATCAGAGAAGTTATGAGAAAACAGGTCATAATCACCCAAGATGAATTCTCTTGATGTTTTAACAACTTCTCCCTACTACTTCTACAGGAAGTGTATGGGGGCAGAAAGGAGAATTTGAAGTTAAAGGGTTAAGCTTAATTGTCTTACCTTTGACATTGCCTCTGACTCGATCTGCAAATCACCCAGGGAAATTTTGACAGACGAATCAACAAGATGAAAGTCTGGAAGGGCGGGTGTCATGACCTCACGATCCAACAAAGCATCTAAGCCTACGATAAATGATTTTATATTCTAAGAACACAGTTTAAGTCGAGGGGTGCTTATGATTAAATATTAGCCCATGTGCAGGATTTGAGACATTAGTAACACCATGTACGAAAATGGGAATACCAAAAAAGTTGTTGATCTTCTTGCAAACATAACGGAATACAATACACTTTTAGTAACGAAAAAAATGGTTAAAATGTACAGAAATTAATCGGGAATGTGTTGCTTACAATGGGATTACTGTTAGTAACTTTTTAAGATCCTTTGGAGAGTAACGTTAGAGGGTGAGTCAATGGCAGGAAAAGGACGTGTGATAGAGGAACTATGGTATGTAATGTTTTATTTAACAAGTTGAAATTAGTACTCTTTAATAATACTATGAATCTAAGTGTAGATGCATGTTACCCCAAAAAAGCACACACTTTTGCAAAGTGCCATTTTTGTTTACGGGTGTAAGAAAATGGCCTTTTTTAAAGCAGAATATTCCACACTGTAACTAAAACTAACCACCCAATTAAGAAGAGTGATTTCCATAATTGTGACTTTTAGTTACCTTCCGTTTTTGGCCGGCATATCTTACTCAAGCAAACAGGGAGTCCATCCTAGGATCAAAAAATAAAGAAAGACAAACTATTAATAAAAACAACAAGTCTAACATTGTATCCATTCAACTAACATCAAACAGTACACAGCATAGAGGTCCCACAGCTGTAAACAAAGCAAGTAAGCAACATGGGGCATGTTTGACATGCAGTGGTTTCTTGTTTGACTGGCTGAAAGTGTCAATGACTGACACATGTTTGGCTGGTTGACTTAAAACTCTGAATAATGTCTGACGTGAGCAAAGCTGATAACTATGTAGCCAGCTGCTCTTTCTATTCTAAATTCCCTGTTTTCGACAACCTTCTGCCTAAAGCCTGCTTAGCAAGCATGTCTGTGGGGTTTCAGATAAAAAAAAAGTCGGAAGAAAGGGATTTTCTCATTTTTTGCTTTCACCCCATTTTTTGCATGGCAAATTCAGGGGCACCCAACGAGAAAATTTTAGCAAAATACTTGAAATATCATTTTCTGCTTTCTTAGATTGTTTCAGAGCTTTTTAAAGGCATATTCGTGTAAGCTAATACAGATTGATCTGTTCGGATTTTCTAGCTGAAAATTTAGGCCGCAGAAAATTTTAGGAAAGAAAATCCTAGCCGCCGAATTTCCGAGCTGCTGATGGCTCTCCGAAAATGCTAGCTGACCTTACTTTGGACTCTAAACGACATATTTGTCCCTCCGAAAACAATAGGAACTAACAAGTCATCTTTTTACGAAAGTCGGACGTGATATTTCGCCACAGAAATCTCTAGCTTTCACTGCAATTCAATCAGAAAATCTCAGGCGATTTTAGTCCTTCCGAACAGATATTCCCCGAAGCGAACAGTTGGGTGCCCCTGCAAATTGCTCTCGCCCCATTTTTTGCGCGGCTAAAACTTCGAAAATCCCGTTCTTTGGTCTTTTTTTGCTCTGAGACCCGATGGAAATGCTTGTTATGCAGGCTACTCTGCCTATCTCTTTCCCTTCTCCCTTGCCAGAAGTATCAAAAACTGCAATAGAATCAGCTGGCTTTACCTTTGACTGTTTGTAATGTTCAATCAACCCCAACAAGCTGGAAAATCCTTTCGTTGGATCACTTTCTAGACGGAAGGTTCTAGGTTCACTAGAAGTGTCCTGCCCAATGATGTAATGTTGGACTCCATTTTCAACATATACAGAAAGAACATAGGAAGAGTGTTCATTTCGTTTTCTTCTTAATAAAAATGATCCATCTTCCTTGCTCCCTTTCTTTAAAATGTTTTCAGCTTTTTCACGTCTGTAAAACCAAAAGATATATTCACATCTTAAAATGAGGTACCAATAATTGTGCGAATTTGTAAAATATCTATAAATATCCAAGGAAGGTCAAATGTTGGAAATTCCAAAGGGAGGATGGATCCAAAAGCCAATTTTTTTTAGAGGGAAAGTACTAAGGTACATGGACGTTTCCGTGGGTGGGTTTCAAACCATAAAGCTTATCCTGAATAAGGTGGAGAGGGAAGGGGGGGTTGGATATTTTCTGGAGCACAGCTTCCCTGTGTAGGAAAACCGTAGGAATATGTTGAGCCAAAATTAATTTAAATGCAGTGAGTAAGGACAACCGTTACTATTTAAACCAGATATCCTTTTTAAATGGCTCAAACTTCAAACCACTCCACACATTATTGGTTTCCCAGTCTGACTTGTCCTGAAATTTCTGCGACTTTCCAGTTTTTTCATGACCTGTACGGACCCTGCTTTAACAGTTTGATGAAAATCATTGTCAAATGCTGCATTTTTTAAAATAAAAGCACAGTAAAACACAATGAAGTATATCCACTTACGAGATTGGTCCATGGCAAAGCAGGTCTGCACCTGTGCTCCTTTGACCTAAAATGTAGAAATATACAATGGTACGGTGTACGTAATGTAGAAAGGGGATCTGCTCATTTGTGCATTCATTTTGAAGTTTATTTGAGATGGGGTTCCAGTCATGGAAAATATTTTCTGTGTGGTGCAGTGCAATGTAGTTAAGCATACCATTTTATGGAAATAGCTGTCCAATGTCAAATGGTTAGCTTACAGATCAGGTAAAAGTCACTTCTTAATTAGCATCATTCTGGAACTCAACTTGAACTTAATTCAAAGCCAGCTGGCACTCAAACTCACAAATTTCTCGATTTCTGCAAAAGCATGGTACTAGGAAATTTTCATTTTCCACCAGGGGTGAAATTAGCCAGATCAGAGATCCAGGCTAGGTTCCCAGATAAAAAAGGCTGGAGTTACAGCTAAGTGCTTCATTGCATTACGTCATGGCTCCATTAGGAACCAGAATTAACATTTTGTCTTGGTGTCATGCAGAGAAAGGTGTTAGGTTACAGCCAAAATTTGGAGACTCCATGAGGATCCTCTAGTAACTTTAATGGTGGCTTTATGCAACCAGTTCCTGAGCTTACAAAGGAGTTTCTTGTGCTGTCTTAAGAGTCTCTTTATAAACCTGTAAATCATTCTTTAGATGACTGCCCCAAAAAGGACATAATTTAGAAACCTCACTGGTATACATGTATGGGCCCAGCTGTGTCAGCAATTAAGTCCTGCCAGGGTGACAGGGACCCACAACATCCTCCCCCCCCCCCCAATTCTCTCCTTGAGCCTTGGTGCATCATTACTGGTCAAATATCAAGTCATCTGCCATATGATGTCTGTCTTTGATCCTACCTCTTCGAAGTTGTTTGTACTGGTTAACCATCAATCGATAATATCCTTGAATCAGCGTTTCAAGAGAATTTCCTGCTTGAGGTGAACTTGCTTTCAGAATCTGCAAAGCCAAAACCAAAGGGATGAAATGGTATTGCAAGGAATATGCACATGGCTGAGTGTGCTTCAAACATTGCATCAATCAAACACACCCATTAATTGCAATTCAAAGATTTAAATTTTACACACTTAATGGGTCAAATTGAATCATTGTTAAATAATAGTATTAGATAGTACATGAACCCACAGGGCGCATTACTAGGCTTAAACATTATTGTATTTAAGTAAAGGATTTTGTTTTGTATTGTATTGTATTGTATTGTATTGTATTGTATTGTATTGTATTGTATTGTATTGTATTGTATTGTATTGTATTGTATTGTATTGTACTGTATTGTGTTGTGTTGTGTTGTGTTGTATTGTATAGATAGGAAATTGATTGTGGCTTTGAGTAATTTCTTAATTCAGCCTACATGTATAAGTAATCAATTTTAATAGTTTACAAGCTCTTGTAAATGTACATCAGGGTACATTAAAACAAGGCATAAAGAACTGTACCTCTGGTTTGGAGTTCTTTCTGATAATTGTGATTTGATTTGACATGTGATCAAATTCCAGGGCTTCTACTTCAGAAAATTCTTTTACTATATCCTCAGGAAGCTGAAATAAGAAAATGAAAAATCGAAACTAAACATATTAATCAACTGTAGCCATGCAAATGATTGACAGACATCACCTAAGCAAGGAATTGCAGCAGGCACAATAATTGTATTTTTAGGGGCATGTACTGTCACCTATTAATAATTATTGTTGGGTTGACTGTGAAAAAGCTAAAAGACATTGCAATCACAGGCACCCCAAAATACTGGTGAACTCTATTTCATTAAGAATTTCTCTACCAGTTGCCTGAAACCATAATTTAACTGTATTTGGCCACAGATCACTAGGATGGAAATGTTTTCAAGTTTGTTCTTTGGTTGTTAGAAAAATCACCAGGAAATCATTTAATTTCTTTCTCTTGGTGCATTTTGTATAAAAGAAAAACTACTTAGTTTGAATTTCAGCACATTTTCACCCTAAGTATTAAGCTGATATCAGCTTATAAAATGCTTATATACATCCACAGTGTGGATGGTGGGCTTATGCAGGACGAGAAAAAATACTGGGATTACTAAAAGAAAGTTACACTTACACTTTTCTCTGTGTCCGTTCTTCTCTTCTTGATCCCAAATTCTGCACTTACAAGAATTTCAAACTTCCTTTGGCTGCTCACGTTCTCAACGATATAGTTCTAAATTAAACAAAATGCAACCTGAGCTTAAAAAACTTGCACACAAGTTTCAAACCCACATGACTGGCACTTAACTCAGAGTAACTTGTGAATTAGACAACTAAGACTATCAATCACTGTATTATCCTGAGCTTAATATTCACTGGTAACCATGCATTTAATTTTGTGGGTTAAGGGAGACCTCTTGGAACCTCTGTAGCTATGACCAAATGAGTGTAAAACAAAAAATACAGCCTAAAGGCAACTATAACTGAACTTACTAGATAATTCCTTATTAGGCCTACAATCTCGGACTGAATAACATGGAACAGAAACCCCCCTACCCCCCCCCAAAAAATCAATGTTGAAGTCTCGCGAAGAGAAAAACGCACCATTTTGCATCCTTGATTTGTGGGGGAGGGGTGGTCTGAGTGTTCCATTTAAAAAGTCTGAGATTGCAATCTCGGACTGAATAACATGGAACAGAAACCCCCCTACCCCCCCAAAATCAATGTTGAAGTCTCACAAAGAGAAAAACGCGCCATTTTGCATCCTTGATTTGGGGGGGAGGGGTGGTCTGAGTGTTCCATTTAAAAAGTCCGAGATTGTAGGTTAAAAAAGGTTAAGTTGCTTACAAACCGCATTATGAGGCCAACATAACTCTGGTTTCTGTAGCATGAAGCAACTAGCAGGACGGGATGATAGTCCATCACAGGATACCCAGCATAAAGTGACGAGCAGTAACTACTCCCTCCTGAATGGGATGCCAGTCAGTTTCACAGGATACCCAGTACTGAGTGACCAGGAGATCACGTATTACTACTCTACCCTGAATGGGATGCTAGTCAGTGTCACAGGATACCCAGCACTGAGTGACCAGGAGGTTATGTATTACTACTCTACCCTGAATGGCATGCTAGTCTGTGTCACAGGATATCCAGCACTGAGTGATCAGGAGGTCATGTATTACTACTCTACCCTGAATGGGATGCTAGTCTGTCACAGGATGCCCAGGAATTTGTGACTAAGAGTGTTATGAATCCCCCTGGGTTGGATGCCAGACCAACACAGGACACCAACAAAAAGTATCCAGGAGTTCATGTATTACTCCTCCTCCCTGAATTGCATAATATTCCATCACAGGATGCCCAGCATTAAGTGACTAGGAGTATTACAGCACCCTGCTGGATGGGGTGCCAGACCATCACAGGATACCCAGCATTGACTGACTAGGAATATTACAGCTCCTCCCTGGATGGGGTGCCAGACCATCACAGGATAACCAGCATTGACTGACTAGGAATATTACAGCTCCTCCCTGGATGGGGTGCCAGACCATCACAGGATAACCAGCATTGACTGACTAGGAATATTACAGCTCCTCCCTGGATGGGATGCCAGACCAACACAGGATAACCAGCATTGACTGACTGGGAGTTCATGTAGTACTTCTCCTCCTTGGATTGGATGATACATGTAGTCCATTTCAGGATACCCAGTATTAAGTGACCAGAGGTCATAAAACATTTACATGTGCAATTTACAAGTGTAGCTATTGTTTCAGAGGTTAAAAACAAAATACATGTGTAAGTGTTTTATTAAATTGACCCTAGGAGTATTGCTATTCCCCCTGGATTGGATGCTAGTAAATCATAGTGTTACCAGGACAGTTTTTTTTTTTTTGCAGAAACCTAGACTTGAACTGTTTGGAATTGAACCCATGTTCAATTCGATGGTATTACTAACAAGTTTCAGATATACACACCACTTGGCTTGCAGATTTTGTAATAGATATCAAATTCATGCACATGAATGCAGTACCATTTCTCATGGTAAAAAGGAAATGGTTCAATGTCACCATGGTAACAGAAAAACCTTCAATGTTATTTAAACAAATCTAAATTATGCCTTACTGTATGTGGACAAGAATCCTACAAACCTTTTCAAATGACAACTTGTGCACAAAGAAATCATCAGCCCTTTCCAAGGAAGCGACGTATTGTAATTTTATGTGTTCATCTTTCAGTTTTTCAAAACCTTGCACCTTTTCTTTCAGAAAAAGCTTTATCTCACCACTTGAGTAGTTCCTGAATACCCCACGCTGAAATAAACTTTTGATGCTGTTATGGCCTCTGTATATAGAGAAATGATTTTTACATTTTATTTAAGTACGTAACACTAGTCTGCTGTAAGTTGAAAACTGCTTGCAATCCTGATCTTAATATCTCACATTACCTAGATTAAACATTGAGAGAGAACACTTATCAAATACAAAGAACTAGTTTTCTTTTGTCTTTTCCATATGAAATATTATACATCATGGGGTAATATGAGAATTTTTTTTAACCTGGAAAAGTGGAAAATTGGCTTCAGGGCAAGTAGATTTTTGAGTTGCTCAAATACAGGTGGGCAAGCAGGAATTCCAGTTTTTGTTGAGGCCTGCATTTATATGTAGGTTGATTGTGATTTTAGTACTGATTCAAACTGGATTTGATGAGTTTAAGATTGCACTGGGTTGTCTGATGTCTACAGGGTGTGAATTCTGGCTGCGCAATCTGTATCTTTGTGCTTTTGCCAGGGTAAAATAAGCAAAATTAGAAAATTTCTCATTTCTCCCACATCTCACCATTTCACAACTGCCATTGTATTCTAGTGCCTGCCTCTTCTCTTCCAGTTAATTCTTGCCCCCTTCCCTGTCCATCCCTCCCCTCTTCCACTTTAGCACCAGATATACAACTATATCCAAATATAACCAAAAATATTAAGCCAAATTAAAAATTAAAATTTGCTGAAATTTTAAAACCAAAGTTTTAACATAGACCAATGCAAGTTTCCTGGTTTGTCTTATCTTTAATACCCCCCTCCCCACCTCCATGGGTCTCCACCGTGATCCCTCCTTTATAAGCTAAAGCCAAATCATAAAATGTCATAGCACATAGTACAAACTCTGTAAATTGTCTGATTTTTAAAGGCCACAGTTATTCATCTCCACTTCAACTGAATAGTCATTACCTTGGTATGATTATGCCATAGTCATGATTGTTGCATTGAGGTGCTTCATGGATCACTTATTAGACATAAATTTAAGAAATCAATTCCTTCTCAGTCCTCTGTTTATTACTTAAGTAGTCAAGAAGACAGTTTGATTGAAATTATAAAAAACTTACGGATTTTCAATGATAACTTTTGGAGTGACGCCTCTTTCCCTGGCTCGGAATACAACTTCATAAAGGATGACCTTTGCCAAATCATTTTGGTTGGTACCAAATTCACCTATTTTTCCTCTCAGGAAGTCTTGACGACACTGAAAAGAGATTTAAAAAGAGCACTAATTAAAGATCATTATGCAAGCAATTAAAAATGAATTTAAAATAATAAAATTTGTGCTGAGCATGTGCATGTAGTCTCAGTCTTGTGCAAATAACTTATGATCAGCTTTCATTGGAATGGCCACACATTAGGACTTTTTGTTAAGAATTTTTTTAAAGGACTTTTGTAGGATTTTATTCACAGGCTCAAAAGCTAGAACCACCTTATACTTTAAATTCAGAAACACCTGGCTTATACATGATAAACAACTCCACAGAAATCTAGTGTTCAATAGGTTTCACTTGAGTGGCCAAACGTAAGTGGGATTTCATCCAAAGACTTTGAAAATTAGAATCAGCATGTACAAAATAAGAAATATTATCAAGAAAAATACTAATTCTCAATATCCTTTCTCTGAATGGTCACACTTTAAAAAGTTATATTTTAACTCCATAGTTAGAACCTCAATTATAGCTGCTTTCATTTCAAGAATGGGAAAACTTGGGTATTACATTCAAAGACTTAAAAGTTAGAATAACAAGTCATACACCTTAAAGCTTAACTCTCATGTAGCAAACTCTAACTTATGACCACACGCTTATGGTCAGGTAGAAGTTCTAATTATAGTGTTTAATGTTTAATATTATAATGTTTAATGCATGGGTAAGGAAAATTCACTGCAAGTTTTTAAATACCCTGGTGTCATGCATAATGTCCTCCACAGGATACCCACTTTTCTATCTCTATCCAATTAAACTGCTCAAGATGAGCGACACCCACCTGATGAAAGCACATGTAGTATTCAAAAGCCTGCTTATCCAAATCATATGTCCTCCACTTCTATCTATCCAATTAAACTGCTCAAGATGAGAGACACTCACCTGATGAAAGTAGTATTCAAAAGCCTGCTTATCCAAATCTCTGAGTTCTTGTCCATGGCACGCTTTGATGCAGAGTTTAAAAAGGTATGTTGCTTGACCACACTCCCCTTCAGAGAGCATCTTGTCTGGGTTAAGATAAAGGGAGCCATCTTCAGAGACAAGGGTGAAGAAATCCAAGGCAACTGGAGAAATGTTCACTTTTACAGCAGCTTCTGTACACACATCCTTCAAGAAATACAGAGTTAAAACATTTCCAAAAAAATTCCAATGAAAGTTTTTTTTTTCTTAAAAACTGGTCCAAGTTTGGAAACTCAGAGCTCTTCTCTTTTTCCAACATAAAACAAGTCCCCTATTGCAAAACAATTTTCATGATGCTACACGAAAACAACTTGCATAGCTAGTCTCTGGTCAGTCAGTGTAGATTCTTGTGTTCTTACCCAACTCAAAGTGTTTTAACCACATAGTCTCAGCTATGATTTCATAGAAGAGTAAATTATCATTAAACAAATCTTTAGTTAAACATTTCAGTTACTCTTGGATTTATCTGACGTTCTATGCCCCTATTCCGTTCAATGATAAAAGTTAATTTAAAACAATTGAAAACTAGTCAATTGGCATTTAACTAAACATGAGATCTCCCTTCTTGCCAACCACAAGATTACACAATGAACTATGTCAAAAATAAATTTGAAATTTTTCCACCTTCTTCTGAATTTTCATTTCTGAGAAATGCACGTGTAAGCCAACACCCAATCACTTGATTGACAGTTTGCAACCACCAGCTAGCACTTCAAGGGCTTTTTCTGGGAAAAACCTGGTAAAATTAACTTGGCAAACATTTACTCGATATCCCCTAGCTAAGCAATAAGCCAATGCATAATTGTGCCCTTTCCCTGGGGCTGGGATAGTCCTTCTGTTGTTGGTTATTTATATTAAACATTTCTCAGAACCACATAGAAGTATTATGTTCATTGTTCACATTTCTGGGAATTAATGCTTATTTATTGTAATGGCCTTATATGGCCTTTTGATCAAAGGCTATTGTTCACTTAAGTCATTAACTTAACAACTGAACAGCCTGAAACTCTTGCTGAAAGAAATTCTCTAAGCTTCTGTAAAAAAAACCTTATCTTGTTACTAGCTAAATGCAAAAATGGCGTTTGCTTAAGTAAAGTTTTATGTTACACGGAGGGAAACACCCTCTTTTTAACAAAATCGGTGTTAACTCAACAATCAGCAGCACAATTCTCATGCTTCTCCAAGCATACTTAAGCTCACTGATTTATAACAAAACAGAATTTCTTAGAATTAACAATATCGTTCCAAGAAGAAATTTTATCACTTATCTTTTAAAGAATGTTTTGAGTTCAAAAAGTGCCCTGGGGTTTGGAAAAATAAGTGCTAATAGCACAAAAACATGTTAAAACATGAGTGGTCCATATGTAAAGAAAATGATATATATGCAGTGAATATGATGTTTTATATTTTTCCAGTGATTTTGAATTATGTGTCGCACAACCTTAATAAAGAGATAAGTATGCCCATGTTTCTTGCTAAATACAAAAAACTGTTAAGTCAAAAACTGGAATGGAAAGTTCAGTTGCCTGAATTAATATGATAAACTAACAGATGTTTTGGTAGAATAACAAGGCTATAGATTGTTTAGTTGTGAAAAACCTTTATGGAAAAAACGTGTTCACTGAATCGAATCCTTGGCCAGAATTAATTATTAACTCTAAAAAAAGGCAAACTGAAGCTTGAGAAAGACACAAATAAAACTTCCTTTTCCCCTTCAGAGTTCCTCGACTCAATGCAGGTTCCACAAAATAATAAAAACTAATGTATATTTGATATTGCAGCAAGTCCAAAACCAAAATAGCCAGGACTAGACGAAAGAGAAATATGGTTGTTGTAGTTAAGATACATTTCAATTCCCAGAAAAAATAGTAGCGGCTCGAGAATCACACAAAGTGCAGCTTTTTATACAAGTGATGTGAGTGATTGTGAAGAACATGCAGGCAAAACAAAAACGGTTATTCGCGTTTACAAATCGTCGCCAGTAAGTACGAAAACAACAC